>WOVY01014643.1:0-32500 GCA_013436015.1 Rhipicephalus annulatus | reverse complement strand
ATGATAATAGTGCTGGCGGTATTCGAGTAAACACAATAGCCTTCTGATCCACCAGTTACCATATATCGCCGTTCGCAAACAGCGCGAGGTTGCGCTATGGACGATAGTTATAGCGCGAGAACAAAACGACGACACAGAGACAAGAAGGACACGAAGGACACGAGCGCTCGTGTCTTTCGTGTTCTTCTTGTCTCTGTGTCATCGTTTTGTTCTCGCGCTATAACTATCGTCATGCCATACAAACTAGCCCAAGCTGCGACACTTCTAAGTTGCGCTAAGATTTGCTTTCTCATGTAACATTCCGCGGATATTCAGCGGTGAATTTGACGTAAACGCAGCCAGACAGGGATGTTAAAGAAGAAATGGCAGGAAGGGCAAGATGAAGTCCACCTGTCGAAACGTCGTGTCGAACACAGAACTTCTGTTTACGGATTTTTTTCCTCCCTATATAAAGGGATGAAATATAAATTCATTATTATTGCATAGCCTGATTATAAACTGATATGTGCATGAGAATGATGTATCGGAGGGAGGCCTTGCTGCAGTGTATAATATACGTGAAAACGTCACGCCTACGTGGCACACGCAGCACATTCACCGTGAGAGCAGAAAAAGTGCTCTTTCTATAGAGCTCGTTGTAGTCACTTGTATGATCAATACAGTAACGAGGTACCCAGTGCGCCATAAATAGTTACAGTTTTTTTAACCGCAGGAATGCCAACTTTCCAGCGATGCTATAGGTCAGAAATAAATGGTAACTCGTCAAAAAAAAAACTTCGTATGCTCATTGTAGAGACGATGGTTATTAAACGGAGGCATCAACTTGTGCATTGAACTTGATACATTTACAATGAGCTAGAGATACAGCACAAGTGTCAATCCTTTTTCCCGAATAGATGCGTGTGAGCAGCGGGCAGTGACACTTGTTTGAGTGAATGTCATCTCAAATGCGAACCGTATGCAACCAGGTAAATTGGAATCTTGAATAACAAACCGCTCAGAGGGGACCGCCCTATACTGGCGCGAGAACCGAAGGCATCCGATACTCGCAGCTTCGAAGCAATAAGATGGCTGCTGGCTCAATACGTTCTTTTTTGCAACATTCTGTAAATTTTGTATTACCGTTTTGTGTTTTATACGCTATTTTATGCTTAGTACGTACGTCCAATACTACCGCTTTCACCTACGCACCGTCTTGCGAGACGTATACGCAATACTATGAAAAAACAAAAAAAAAAACAAAAACAAATTTGGAGGACGCTTGAGATTGACTTTCTAGAGTATAGAACGTCCCTAGTACGCAGTTTTTCGCATGTTCTTTTAATGTATACTTCTTTTTATGTAAGTCTGAAATTCTGATGTTATGAAATGCTTTGTTTTCTTTTTACCGGAAGATCAATGTCCGGATGTATTCATATGTGTGCTCTCCGGATAATCAACGCCAACAAAAAAGTGTCATAGGAGTCTCGTACGGCTGCTAACACAGTAGATGTTGCTCTTATCCTGGCATTTTATTTCCGCAGTTTTTCGTAAGCAAAATTCTGATTAAAATTGAACTGCATAGCATTAACGAAATGTGTTCGCATCGCCTTTCCAATTGCTAGCCTGATTTTCGATTCTAGGTTGATATCGCAAGCATGCTGCAAGGAAAGCCAAAGTATGGACGCCCTCTGCCTTCTATATATCCATGTGCGCAACGCCACTGAAAGCAAGCCCGTGGGCCTTTTGTGCCATCTCGCTGGTTATAATAAAGGCGCTAAAGCCCCTCCGAGGTGTGCGTAGTACCAACGGTTGATGGTGTATCTAAATAGTTCGCCATTAGCGTGCTACACGGTGGCCAAGTGGCTACACGGATCGCGCCACGGAGCGAAGGGTCAAAAGTTCGTGTTCCTGTTTTCACTAAACTGGAGATTTTTTTATTTTAACTTTATTTGCATCTACCTCGAATTATAGCTCATGGCAAAAGCTGGTTTTTCACTCACAACCACAGACGGCGACGACAGAATGTCTGCGAAACGTGATCTTAAAAGCTATCGCGTAAAAAATTTTGAGGCGGCCCCACCCTTGATTATAGGTTTGGCAGGGGCACCAACACATCGGCGTTCGTATGCTCTTGTATATTCTCTGGTTTAACGCTGCTTTTCGCGAGTTTCCAAAGAGGTTCTCGTGGGTCGCATGATATGGGGAAGAAGCGTGTGACTGAGATATGTGCCGCCAGCTATCGCAATGATGCGAGATGCTCACAATCTCTTAATTAACAAAATTATTTAATTTAATTATTCCAACAATTATTCACCCCTTATACTAGGTGAGGTAACCTCCCATACCATATACGTATTATATAGCTGTTCACCTTTGGCTGGGAGTTGCCTTCACGAAAGCTTATACCACGTTAATCGGAATGACGGACAGTGCGGCATGCGATGTCTGCGGCACCGATGAAAAATATCGAACACCCGCTGTGCCGCTGTCCTCGATTTGCCTCAGACAGACAAGTACTTGCCAACGCAATGCGGTGACTGGATAATCGGCCTCTTTCTGTGCAGGTGCTACTATAGCAACGTCCACATCCCTCGACAGCCCACAAGGGAGTGAAAGCCCTGCTGCGTTTCTTGAGAAGGACGGGTTTGTGCGAACGCCTCTGATATGTGGTGGAGTTCTACACGCTGCAGTGAAATTACTGTCAATCTCCCCTTTTTTTCTTCTTTTCCCTCTTTTTCATCTTTCTTGTCCCCTTCCCTAATCCCCCAGCGTAGGGTAGCCAACCGGGTGTCTTTCTGGTTAACCTGCCTGCCTGCCTGCCTGCCTTCCTTCCTTCCTTCCTTCCTTCCTTCCTTCCTTCCTTCCTTCCTTCCTTCCTTCCTTCCTTCCTTCCTTCATTCATTCATTCATTCATTCATTCCTTAACTTATACCAGAACGATAGATTTCTATGCTGTGGAAGACTTTTCCTGAGTATTTAGAATATAGAAAGTTAGTGTTTAACCACAAATGCTTAGAAGAAAACAAATTTCACTCGGTGCTCTTGCCATTAGCATATAAAGATACCGCGAAGATTCGCTTACTGCTCACTGTAGTGTTCACAAACACGCGGGTCCATTAATTCTTGTTTTTTTTTTTTTTTCACACGTGACGTTCTCGCTCGAGTGACCTGTACGTAAGAACAGACGAGCAAACGAAGTCGCTCGAACTCTCTTCCGTTTCTTTTTTTTTTCTCTAAAACGCGGCCGAACCTTTCTCACTGTGCACACGCTCCCTTGTCTCCAGAGCGCAACAACTGAGCTGTCCAACGCTCGCGCCTTCGCGAATCGCTCCGAAAGCGTCCCACGCACGCCTGCAGGGCGTCTCCTCCCAAAGGATTCACAGCGCCGCCGTAGACGAGAAACGCAAACCCGTTGCGCAAAATGGGGGGAAACGTAAGGTAGCATTTGTGGAAAAGGCGGCGTGTTAGCCAAGCGGGCGCGAGATAAGTGCACGTTGACAGCGAGTATTTCGGTTCTGCAGCGAGGCGAGACCCAACAATGTGTGCTGTGCGCACGCGCGCGAGTATATAGCGTGCCTGTGGCGGCAAACGCGCATTACGAAGAAAGCGCGCGCTTTTTTTTTTGGCGCCAAATTTAATTAGGCGAGCTCTCTCGGAGAGCCGCAGACTGTTGCGCGCACACCAGCGTGAATGCGACAGGGGACAAACGGACTTGAGTGTGTCCAAAGCCCGCAGTGAGGGAGACCGGCCTCTATAGCACCCAGTGTTCGCCCCCACACTCTCCGAGTGCCCGTGCCATCTCTGCATACTGTATATGACCATCAACTTGGGCATGCGCTGCATACGCGGCTGAAGCACTTTTTGACAATCTTGCTTGCTTGCCGCCGCAAAGTTTTCTGCCAGCTTTGCCGACAGTGAGGCAGTGTGCGGGTCCGACGCTTTGGCAGTGTATATACATTTGGTGATTCATGGACTCGCTAAGCCGAGTTCGCCACTACGCTCTGTCTACGAGTTATATCATTTTCTCTCCTTTGTCGCGCGCGGTGCCCTATGTTACGTGCTAATGAGGTCCGAGATGAATAAATTGTAGGCGGCCCATGTAGGAGCCACCTACAACGCATCCAACAATAGAATAAATGGGTTGTCATAAACTGTTGACGACATTTACAATTGGTGGCTGAATAGTCGAGCAGCGCACCTTAGCCTGCAGGTACAGCTGGATTCCAGTTGCCATCCTGAGATCTGTCAGTGGACGTCGCGAGTAGTCCATATAAATGTTGATATGAAGTAAATCACTCGACAATGCAACGAATTCCATCTTAAATGAGGATGGTTTCGTGAATTTTTGTTGAAGAAGGAAAGATTTTTTTTCGATATATTAGTGCAAAGCCGGCGTCTGCTGAGCATGTCCGCATAGTGCAGACATATTTTCTACACGTGTGCGTGCCCACTGTTCTATCAATCTGTTTTCTTCTTATTTTCATTTATTATTTATTTATTATTTATTTATTTATTTATTTATTTATTTATTTATTTATTTATTTATTTATTTATTTATTTATTTATTTATTTATTTATTTATTTGTTGTTAACTGTCACGAAATGATCGCTGTGGGGGCAAAAGAAGCGTGCGTCTCCCGACTTGGCCCACTCTTTGTGAGGCACTTCGGGCAGTTACAGCAAAACAACACATTGATAGATTCAATAACATACAAATAATCAATAAACAGGGAGCACTGCAACATTAAGAGAAATGCCAGTCAAAAATTCAAACAAAGATGTTTCTTAGCGATAAATGCAAAGGTATTGTCATCAGTACTACTAAAATACAAATAAATTGAAGTGCAATATAAAAAAACGATGATTACAAAAATATATTATATACGCAGCATACTTTCAGCACATGCATGCACCCTACAAGTGTGTTCAATTTATTACATTCATAATTTGATTCCTAAATTGTGTAATGTTTTAGTCCCTCTGGCATATTCAGTTACATTTGAAATCTTGTTTCACAGTAGAATGATTTGGTTATCAATTGACTAGTTAGTCCGACACACTGGCCCGACCAACGGAACAGTACACAGATAACCATCCCTTCTACCACTCACCAGGGTAGTGTACCAAACTGGATCTCTCTCTCTCCTCTCTCTCTCTCTCATTTCTTGATCTGGTTCACAGTGTGACTCAACGTCTTTTATGATTTCTTTGAAAAACGACGAATTCAGTTATAGCTGCAATCCAAAATAGTATTGCTGATCATGAATTAAGTGGCTCTGCAGTTGTACACAGTGAAAGCTCGGTTAACATTCTAGCCGAATTTATTCGTAGCCGGATGGTTGCCGCAAGTGAAGCACAGTGCGTTAATTCATTCCCAAAGCCGCTTGGCAGAGTAAAAAAAAAGGCGGTAATGTACATAAACAAAATGTATTAAGTGGTGATTATAAGGGTGCAGGTTTTGCATGTTCATGATATATAATCAAAATCAATAAGGTTATGCCCTAAAGCAGTAGCATTATCTCGTTTATGGAAGCATACAATCCAACATATTCCCTATACTCCCTGTCCTTTTTGACTGCTCCTGCTACACTCTAAGAAAATAAGGTGTGTCTTTTTAATCTTTTCTTATACATAGAAAGACACGTTGCCTCTCTTTCTGATAGTTGTGGGATGCAAAACTTTCTGACTGAGATACATGTGACTCTTTAAAGAGAGTTCTACACACGTAACTATCAAAAGAAACAGTTTCTTTATTAGAGTGTATATAGTATATCGGCACGTAATTGAAAGGCGCCCGCTGCTTTCTAAACATCTCTTCGCACAGTTAGTCACGACAGAAGTCAAGCAGATTTATTCACAATCGAAAAGTACCACGGCGGCGCGACACACTTCGGCCACCGCTGTTCGATCTAAGCGGTGCGGCAGCACACGTGAACGCTGTTACGACCGTCATCATTATTGAAGTTTTTCGGCCTTTGTGAACGGGACGAAAATATTTCGACGCATTCCAAGCAAGGGTGTGCCATCAAGACGGGTTGATTTCCTCTCAGCAAAACCTGAACGAGGGGTTCGGAACGGGTTCGCGCAAAGAAAACGCACGAGCCAAGAGAGGCCATTGTGAGCTCGACTCAAGAAAGGCCATTGTGTTTGCTGCGAGCAAGGCCTTCGACTCCGGACAGAATGGGCAGTGATCATTTCCCTATATTTATCAATATTGCTGGCTACCATTTGACGGTAGCTAAATCCTGCACAGTAACTGATTGGGACCGCTACCGAGAGCATCTGGATCACCGATCAGGAGATATGTTTCATGATATGCTGGCGAGCAAAGTGGCTGCAACCACTGTACTTAAGCTGCCTGCACATTTTCCAGCCCCGGACTTAAAGCTCCGTAGTTTGTGTGCGGCCAGAAGAAGGCCAGAGAAAAGGCTTATGCGAAGAGGTGGTGAACCTGCTAGCAAAACTCAGTTAAACAGACTTAATGCAGCAATACGGCGATACAGCAACATACTTCGGAAGAAGCAATAGGCAACGTTTTGTGAGAGTTTAAGTGTATTTACTCCACTGTCAAGGATATGGCGAGTAGTAAATAGGGTCGGAAGCACGCCCGAGCCTTTGAGACCATTTCTTGCCCTCGCGTTGTTCGAGAATACATCAATGCCGTCTCTAGCCGAAGAGTTTGCTGACGTGTATGTAATTGGAAAAGAAAATGAACCACCTTACCCACTTCCGCCTCATTCTACATCTGCCATCGACGCACCTTTCACGCTGCGGGAACTTACGTCAGCCATAAGTAGTCTCCGTCGACGCTGTGCTCCTGGACCTGACGGAATTACAAACCAAATGATCTCAAATCTGCCTGCAGAAGTGAAGATCAGGCTTCTGATGCATTTCAACTATGTTCGGGAGTCGGGAAACATTCCTCAAGCCCGGAAAATGGCCTGGGTCGCGCCAGTGCTGAAGCCAGGTAGAGATAGAACAGAACTGGCCTCATACAGACCAGTATCACTAACTTCGTGCGTAGCGAAGCTGATGGAGAAGCTGGCCTGTGTTCGGCTGACATGGTGGATGCGAAATCACAAGACCCTTCCAGCATGTATGACTGGGTTTCGGCAATGGTTGAGTGCACAGGACAACATCTTGGACTTGGTGAGTCACATAGAACACCAAAGAGCATACGGCTTTTCAACTCTGGCAATATTCCTGGACGTTCCAAAAGTATACGACTACATGTTTCAAGGTGCGCTAATTTGTGGTCTTGCATCTATGGGAATAACGGGGCACCTTTTACACTTTGTTCAGGCGTTTCTTAGTGATCTCTCGATGCAGGTGAAGTTCGGGACAGTGCTCAGTAGCTCAAAAAAAAAAATCTCCACAGGAGTGCCACAGGGCAGTGTCCTGCCTCCGATGTTGTTCAATGTGGCCATGGCTGGTTTACCTAATGCTCTCAAGACTGTGAGCAAGACAGTACAAACATCAATTTATGCCGACGACATATGCATCTGGCTTTCTGGGTATCAGCATAAGAGATTGGAAATGATTGGCCAAAGAGTTCTACACTCCGCACAAACGTATCTTGAATCTATTGGCCTAACAATATCAGCTGAAAAGTTTCAATTCATGCTATTCCCAGGTATGCGAAGACGAGAAACAAGGATGAAAATATTACTTCTAGGTGCATCAATTAAGCAAGTTAAGTCCATGAGGTTCTTTGGAGTCACATTAGACAGCAGGATGAATTGGCGACGAGCAGTAGACAAGACGATGTCAGCGCTGACGCCCCATGTAAACATTCTTCGAAGG
Organism: Rhipicephalus annulatus; assembly: GCA_013436015.1. Lineage (NCBI taxonomy): Eukaryota > Metazoa > Arthropoda > Arachnida > Ixodida > Ixodidae > Rhipicephalus > Rhipicephalus annulatus. The sequence continues at coordinate 24,715 of WOVY01014643.1, read as the reverse complement.
ATGGCAGGAACAAGCAGCGGGAGTCACCCAACATCAATGATAAAGTTACACGAGGCCGTAATTGTCAACCGTGTGCTTTTCCGATTGCCTCTGATCTCTCCGAGTGAGTCAAAGTACGAACGGCTGGAAAAACTTCATCGTAAAGGCCTCAGAGTTGCTTTGGGAGTGCCAAAGTTTGCAGCGAGCATAAAGGTGCTTCATGAAGCTCGTCTTCCGCCGTTAAGTCTTCTCGCCTCTCAACGACTGCTGACACAGCTTTGCCGACTTGGCGAATCGAGCCCAGGACGAGCACTACTCAGTCGCCTTCGGCGACGCACGGAATCCCGAGCTTTCACGGCCCTCAACACCCTTCGCCATCTTATAATCGATTTCACCAAACAAAGACAACTTCGACAAGACCCACCTTGGTCACATGAGGATGTCGACTGCCAGGTGACGATTCCACGGATGCAAAGCAAGCGTTCCACACCCACAGCAGAAATACTTTCTTTGGTACTTGAATATATTGAATAAAAGTACGCAGATCATTTGAAAGTTTTCACCGATGCATCAGTCGACATAGTGCGCGGAGCAAGCGCTGCAGCGTTTGTGATCCCATCTCTAAAGGTTTCCTGGGCAGCGAGACTCGAGTGCGTTGTTTCATCGACAGCATGTGAAAGCGTGGCAATTCAGGCAGCCCTGAAAAAACTGAAGTTTTGTAGGCAGCAACAAGTCGTGCTGTTCTCGGACAGTAAGCCCGCTTTGCAGCGGCTAAAACATGGATTGGTTTTGGATCGATGCACTCAAAGATCACTGCGAATCCTTAAAGATCTGCATGGCATGGGTATAAACATTACGTTTCAACGGATTCCATCGCATGTGGGTATAGCGGGTAATGAGGTGGCTGACAGACTTGCCCGGAGTGCTCTGGAGCTTACACCAACGAAGAAGGCTTTCAAAGACAATCAGCGTATCTTAAGAGAAGCTGTAAAGAAGCATTTTCACTCGTTATGGCTGACGCCTCACCAGCCATGTGTGACGCAAGGGCTACCAAGGGAAGAGGCCTGCTTGCTTCATCGCATTCTAATGGGATCAGCGCGTACACCAGCATGGCTTCACAAGATCAGACTGTCCGCGACGCCCTTGTGCCCGAAGTGCAAGGAAAACGGTGATATAGAATACTATTTGCTTAAATGTTGTGCGCTTAGAAGGAACGGCAAGGTTTATTTGAGGAACTGCAACAGTTAGGCTCACCATGCGACAGCGTGACTGATATTGTGTTTAAGCGTGGTACCTCGATCTTCAGGAAACAAGTGTCGTGACTTCTCTTGAAGTTTTTGATTGCTACAGACCTCGCATGTGACTGGTGAAAAGTGACAATTATGTTTGGTGTATAGTTCAGCGAGATGGAGTACCGGCACAGTACTGCAAGTGGAATAGCACAAAGGCCGCTGTCTTATGTAGGCTTACGTCGCGCTATGAACGATTTTTATTTTAAGAGCCTGCTCGTGATTAGTTAAAAAACAAACAAAGGACACAGCTTCATTTAGCAAAGAGGAAACCGGGCGGGGCAATCGCCGGCAAATTATGCAAGGCTAGATCCACCGGCTACCTACAACATCCTTAACCTTAACCTTAACAAGGTTTTCGAGGCAGACAAGGAGGCAACTGGGCCATTTTCGAGGTCACCGAGGATCTGGAAATCTCGGAACCAGCATGGTATTTGTAGTTAAGGCTGAAAGCTAAAGCCAAGCTGTTTGTGGCTGCATCTTGTGAGGAGAAGCGGAGCCCCGGATATGCGCAGCTAAGCCACAGCTTCTAGCAAACAACCAGGAATGGAATGTGGGGTTGAAGGAAAGGAAACGGCGCTATCTGCTGTAGCCCTTGCGGGAGCCCGCCTCGACGACGAGGGATTAGTCGACCACTCCTCCTTCCCCTTTTCTCGATAGGATCGGCTGAATGGGGTGGCATATTTTGACTATATGCTGGCACACCACTACATTGTCCTACCCAAACAGTCAGGCAAGTTTGACACGTGTACTGGCAGCCGGTTTTTCGAACCTCACCCAACTGCCAGAAGAATTTTGGAAATCAAGATCATCGGACGTGCGCGAAACTTGGTGACGTGTGCGAAAACGTCGGTGCAGTGCGTTTGTGACCATATTTGGGCATCGTGTAGACTGTGCCCTCTCCGCATGCATTGTGTGGTGTCTTTCCTCTCCTTCGTGGGTGGAGCACCTAGACCATGGAGCGCCCTATTGGCGGAAGCCGCCGACAATGTGCCCAGGGTTGGAAACCAGGCGCTATATAAGCCGAAGACTTTCGTGTATTTGAAGTTCTACAGTTGAACAGTTCTCCTGTACAGTTTTTGACTTCTAGTCTCTTTTTGAATTCTCAGTGAATAACCATGTAAATAAATTGTCGTTATTACGAGTGCCTCATCTCACTTGTTCGACGACGGGTCCTAGGACGGGGGCCCGCTACCAAACTGAGACCCGCGGAACCCGGAGTCGCAACAACGCCCAAACCTGCATGCATGCGTGCCAACGCGTTGAACAACAGTCCAACTTCTTTTTCTTTCCTTCTTTTTCTGCCAGCAGACTGATATCCCAAGAAGAGTTGCTGCAACGACAGTGGAACTCGACCGCAGGGCAAGAACTTCTTCCGCTTTTTGCGTCTATTGGCGTATACGAAGAACGCTGCGCCAGTCAACTTCGACTGCGACGGCGCGGGCTTCTCTGTGGGCGGCGAGCGTTGTGACGCCCGGAGATCCCCCGAGGGCTGTGTGCACGGCCAACACCAACTGGAAAGGGAGATGGCACGGCGTACCTGCTATGCGAGCTCGTCTTAGCCGAGCACCGTATAACCTGCACCACCTTTCTGGCACGCCTGTACATCATGAAGGAGGGAAAGAGGGAGGCGAACGTGGAGAGGGAGTTACTCTGCCGCCCGTGAAACGCATCGCCGAGACTCGTATACAGTCGTCGTTTTTGTTTCTGGCGACGCCAGAAGCTGCACCGTCACATGCGCAATCCTTGCGTTCCCGAAAAGGACAAAAAAAAGAAAGGTATACTCTCGCCGGCTCTTTTCTCGAGTAATACTCGGTGTCTTTCTTCCCTTGGGGAGTTGTGGGAAGAAGTGACCCGGAAAAGAAAGGGAAAAGGGGCGAGCGAGAGAGGAGGGAGAGAAAAAAAGCCGGGTCGGAAACCGGTCCTTCGTCGTATTGACGGAACTCTAATTAGTGCTAATACAATTACGGTAATTGCATCAGCTCCGCTACACCCCCTCCTCTTTCTTCCCCCCCCCCCCAGACCCCTGGCTTCACTCTTAGGCGTCTTTCACAGACAAGGGGCGCGCCCGTTTAGCTTCGGGGATGACCTTTCAGAACAAAAGGGAAAAGAGGATGCTGACAGAGAACGTAGCAACGCGAAAAAAAAAAGCCAAAAACCTCGGGCTTTGATCACCTCCTCACGGCCTGTTTCTTTTGTGAAGACTCCTTTCTCAGCAACACCACCCTGCCTTCTTCATCTGCGCCGATCTCTCTTTCAACTGCGGCTGCGCACAAAGCTGAGCAGTAACACAGCCCGAACGCTCAAAGCTTCGTTCTCTCTCGCACACTCCCTTTCAGCGGCGTGTCCTTTTTTCTTTTTCTCTCCTCGTCAAAGTTGGTTCAGAGACCATAGATCCCGATTCGTTTAGATGTTTTCCATCCCCCGCGTGGCGTTCAACTGCGCTAGCTGTTCTTGCCGATGGAAGGCTGACTGCTTGGTTGGCTTGCCGACTGTCGACACTTCGCCTTAGAGTCTGGCACTCTTTCTCATCCGTTGACTTCTCGCTTTTCTTGCTTCCCAAACTGCGGGCCTGTTCAAACTTATTGCCTCCTTGTCACCGCGCTGTCGATAGCCTCACCTCTTCTCCTTTCAGCGTTCCTCTCGTCGCTATCTCTTGCTGCTCTGCCCCGTAGAGGAGATGTGTGGCAGGCCGAAAGCTAAATAAAAGAATTAAAACCGAGTTTCGATTGCGAGCTCTTTGTTCTGCTCTGTTTTCCATTTCTCGGTCCCTGCCCTGTCCCCACACGATGACTTGTCCGTACGCTTCGCTTTTCTTGCAGAGTGAGCGAAAGTTGTGCTTGACAACACCCCTCCCCCCTCTTTCACCCTCCGGGGAGAGAGGGGGGTGCAACCTCTTTCTTAACAGCTAAGTGATGTCGGAGAAAGAGACGACCAGGAAAACTTTGTTTTGATGAGTCGGCGCAAAAAAATATAAAAGTGTCCTTTTGTTTTCTCCGCAAATAGTGGCGTTGTGTGGCGAAGCAACAGCTTTCTAATTCGTGGTGACCTTGCTTCTCTTTTAGGGCACTCACACGCGTAAATCATTTTGTCGCAAGAGGATGGAACTATTTTAAATGTTTAGCGAAAAAGAGCTGAGTGGTGTGCTACGAGCAAAAATGGTCCTTGACATGTTGGTTTTCAACCACTTCTTCTTGTTCGTTTTCTCCTTACGAGCTTAGTGGCACGTTAGCAAGATAGATGTATCAATTCGGACTCCTGAGAGGTTATAGTGTTTACTAAATACATCGTTCCTGAAGCCTAAATGAAGCCATTTAGGTTTCATTTAGGCTTCACTATGATCAGAAATGATCATAGTAACTCAACAATGATGGCATTTTTGGTTTGCGTCCGTATAGCGCTGGGCTGTGTAGTCTGCTCTATGGAAGCAACGATTACATGAACAAATCAGTCCTAATGTTATAAACAAAATTGTACAACACTCCATTCGTGTTTTAAATACTCCCTTCTTTTTACACTTGTGACTCAGGTGTTTCGTAAAGCTGCAGTGAAGACCACCTTATCTATCAAGATTGATTGATTGATTGATTGATTGATTGATTGATTGATTGATTATGTGTGGTTTAACGTCCCAAAACCACCATACGATTATGAGAGACGCCGTAGTGGAGGGCTCCGGAAATTTTGACCACCTGGGGTTCTTTAACTTGCACCCTAATCTGAGCACACGGGCCTACAACATTTCCGCCTCCATCGGAAATGCAGCCTCCGCAGCCAGGATTCGATCTCGCCACCTGCGGGTCAGCAGCCGAGTACTTTAGCCACTAGACCACCACGGCGGGGGCACCTTATCTATCAAAGAGAAACAGTATTGAAGTCCTGAATTAGATAAAACGGGATACAAAAAATAATACTGCTTATGATTGGTTCTTTTGCTGAAATGAATGTTTTCAAAACCGAATATTTGAGGGCCACATTGAGAAATAATAAATTATTTTGTACCATTATGTTAGCATGTTAGCTGGTTACATTAAACTGCTCCACAAAATTCAGCCCAGAAACTATAGTACAATTACTGAAAGAATGTAGAAGCGTGACATAGAAAAAAATAAATACAATGCGGCCAACAACCGTGGGAATGTAACATAGATTGTAGGAGTTAGTTTGTAAATGTAGAAGCTATATCATGCTCACCACGTAGATGATAATGTTGTGGCAGAAAGATGAGCTTATTGGAGCTATTCAAGAGCATGGCGTAATTATCAACCGAGTGAGGGCATTGCTGCGTGGATGAACAAGAAGCTCAGCGTTTGCGACCGCTTGCTTGGCAGCAGTAAAGGCTACTTGGGCTTCTGACGACCAAGAAATGAGCGAGGACGGGGCCTGAAGCCTCTGTGGTCGAAGCGGTTCTGCACAGTTTGATATGAAGCGCCCGAAAAAATTCACAAGCCCCGGGAATTGGCGTAACTGGTGCACTGCTGTATAGGCTGCGATTAATTCTGAATTGCTTTAGCGTGGGACTTGAGATAATATATACGTTTGGATAACCGCTGGTCATTAAGGGTAACTAACCGGATTCCCAGAGAAGGCAAGCGGGTTAGGGGGAGACAGAAGGTTAGGGGGGCAGATGAGATTAAGAAGTTTGCAGGTATAAATTGGCAGCAGCAAGCACCTGCATGACCGGGTTAACTGGCGGAACATGGGAGAGCCATGTGTCCTACAGTGGACGTAGTCAGGCTGCTGCTGCTGCTGCTGCTGCTGCTGCTGCTGCTGCTGCTGCTGCTGCTGCTGCTGCTGCTGCTGATGATGATGATGATGATGATGATATGTGACGGCCCAAAAACTCGAGCTCGGAGGCGCCGAAAATACGTTTCGAGGCGTTCACAACGAAGCCATACTGTTGTAAGCGATGGAACACAGCACGGAGATGTTGCTAATGATCTTCAGGCGTCCGAATGGTGATGAGAATATCACCAAGGTACGCGAACGCAGCTTCGTGTGACCTCATCATACGTGAACCACTGAAAGATTTGAGCCGAACTGTGAACTAAGTCCAAAAGGCATCCGCACGTGTTTAAACAAACCAAAAGGCGCCGTGATGGCGGTCTTCTGTATATATCTGCGGGCTCGACGAAAATCTCGTGATACGCGCTATAACAAGGTTTACCATGTTGAAAAAGGTGCAGCCGCCGAGGCGTGATGCAGTATCCTGGTTGTGAGGCAGGGGATAAAAACTATGGACAGTCTTGGCGTTCAACACTCGTTGTACCTTTAATGACGCCAGACACAAGGATCACGCTTTGGCACCATGTGCAGTGGAGAAGCCCAAGTGTAACAGGACCATATTCTAATCCATCTCCCTTACACTCGTCATTCATCACTCTTTCGCTGCCCTGTCCCCCCTACACAGTGTAGAGCAGCGGGCCAGAACAAACTGTAGCTCAGGCCGACCTCTCTGCTTCCTGCAAATAAATTTTCTCTCTCTAAATAAGAGAAATAACAAAGAAGTAATTGCATTAAATAAATGTAAAACTGCTAAAACATTTCGAGAACCTGGCCCTGACTCCGGCGTGGTGTAAGAAAAGGCCAAGGAGGTTAAAAAAAAATTGCTGGAGTGGAAGCTCCCGCATACTTTACCAGCAGTAGTGAAGCCAGCTTTTGCCCTCCAAAGATCTCAGAAACATGCTATTTTTTGGTGATGCCCACTTCGAGATCAAGTGGCTCTGATTTGTTGGTCTAAAGGCTACGCTAATTATAAATTAAAAGATAGTTGTATCCGAACAAATATTCCGCAGAGAATAGTATCGTTGACATAATCTCCGATGAAATTTGCCTTGAATTTGAGGCTCACTAAAAAAACTTGTAACACAAGGACGCACTTTGAGCACTATGTGACCCCAAAAGGTTGCCACATTAAACTCGTTGGGCGTTCGAGGAAAACGCTCCTTCTGAATCGCTGACCATCAACAGCTCATCATGCCCCTAGTAAGATGGCTGCCGCAGCCGCCATCTTACGGTTGGCACGACTTCACTTGTCCATGGGCAAAAATTTCCACTCCCGCAATTTTTTTTATAACCTCCTTGGAAAAGGCGCCGCCACCTTACCTCATCGAGTGAGTGAATGCCTCTCTGCCTACGCCAGAATAGCGTCGCCACATGGTCACATCAGATAGGAAAACAACCTGACAGAACTCACTGCGGACGACTCGTATATAAACTCACGTATTGAGCAGGATATAAAGCACAGCAATAAGTCGGGCACATGTCACACACCAACTTTGCGAGTCTGCTATGCATGCCCAACAAGACTCCACTCATGTCGGGGAAACCCAACATGCTTACATCAAACATTGGCGTCATTGACGCTTGGGTAGACGGAGCTGTGGGGACTCTACGAATGAGAAGTGCACTGCAGGTGCATGTGCTGCCTCCGGTTTCAAAGTAGAGGAGATGTCGTACGTTTTATTCTCAGTGGCTGTATTGATCTCTCCACGCTCCACTTTAAACAACAAAAAATTAGCACTTCACCTGGTTTTGTATCGGACGCATCGCACTGATTATGCACTGATGGTATTTTTCTTTCTCTCTGTCACTCCCTTATTCTCTTCTGTGTGTGTGGGGCAGCAAAATAGAGGAATGCTAGTTAACCCTCCATGTTTTTCTTGAATTCCTATTCTCTCTCTCGGCACCTTATTTGTTTTGCCCTGCCTCCATGATCGTCTCACCAGTGACCAAGTGACAAGGACGCGTGATAACGTCATCAGATGACGTCACGTTACATGGCGTAATGGCGACGTCCCAAATCTTTGCTGTGATGTCACCAAGACGTCATACATTGACGTCATTGCATAATGGTGATTTCTCTTAATATGTCTTGTTATGTCAGTGCGGGACACTGATGGACGCCAACGGTCAAGTTTAACATTTGATGAGGGATCGAAGACTTTCGCCTTCAAATAAACATAATGATAAAGGCGAAGTTGCAAACAAAGAAGAAATGAAAAACACCATTTGATCCGTAAAATTAGTCGTGTGTCTACATACTGCCCCACCGTGGTGCCCTAGTGACTAAGGTAGTTGACTGCTAACCCGCAGGTCGCGGGATCGAATCCCGTCTGCAGCAGCTGCATTTTCGATGGAGGCGAAAATGCTTTAGGCCCGTGTGCTTAAATTTGGGTGCACGTTAAAGAACCCCAGGTGGTCCAAATTTCCGGAGCCCTCCACTACGGCGTATCTCAAATCATATGGTGGTTTTGGGACATCAAACCCCGCAAATATGAATCAATGTGTCTATATTCATACTCGTCGCTCATACAACACACGCACACAAAATAGAGAGAATGCGAACCCTACTACTACTACTATTACTGCTACCAATAATAATAATAATAATAATAATAATAATAATAATAATAATAATAATAATAATAATAATAATAATAATAATAATAATAATAAACTGAGTCGAGGAGCTTCGCGAGTAGGAAAAAGAGAGATAACGCCCACCGTACAGCAAGACAGAGAGCGACACAAACAGAGAACGGGAGTGTGCAAACGAAGCGAGGGGGTGGAGGAGGCAGAGGCAGCAGGCATTTCCCTCGCGGGCGTCTCTCGCGGTTTGATACGGCCACCATGCATGCACGGCCGGTCGCCGGACTCGCCCAGGCATGGCACGCACGAAAAAGACGCCAAAGCAGCAGAGAGGGGCATCACGACCAGTAAAGAACACAGGAGGTGGGGGACCGGAATATACCGAGAGCCCCGCGGCGCGTCGCCCGGCCGCATAATAAATGCGTCCGGCGCACGGCTCCGACGGACCGGCTCCCCAAACGCGCTGTCCTCTCTCCCTCCTCCCTCATTGCCCTAACAGCACAGCCTGCAGCATCCCCGCTCGTGGCTGTGTCTCTCTGTCCCTCCCCCCAGGGTCGGCAAAGGGAGGGACCCTGCGCTGATACTGCCTCCAGCGCAATGCATATTAACGGGGCGGTCCTCTCCCCGAAAACAAGGAAAGAGAGAGAGGGCGTGTGGTTTTTGCCCCCCGGGATGAGACGAGACAACACCGGAGTGTAGACGACGCACGTTTTGTTGGGTGATGCCGAGCAGCTAGCCCGGTGGAATGCGCAGCAGCGTCGGTGGATTCTCGATTTGGACCGGAGTAGCTGGAGCGAGCTCAGCTATCAGTGTTTTAGTGCGTGACACTCGTCTACAAGTTCACTGGACCTTCGTAGCTCAGCGTTCGAGTTTTTGTTTCATACTAGCTCGCAAAATCAGAATATGTTTATTCATATGTACTACGTAATAGGCAAGATGATCCCAGAAATCTGAAGCGACAAGATGGAATAGGCCGACGGCTTATAGTGGGGATAACCGCAGATTGTTGGAAGGTGGCATTCTCCAGTTGTGACCACTAGATATAATGATGATGCTCATGTTTACGCTTAGCATTGCATTAATAACATAAAAATGACACTTTGGAAGTCTACTTTATAACTGGTTGGTAATAATAGAAAATTATTAGTATATGTCTTGATTTACTCAGGGCTGACAAGGAGCATTATAGAGGGGAAGGGCTAAAGCTCATCGTCACACAAGAAAGATATCTGTAATACAAAAGGAAAACAAATGAACAGTAGAGTGATATTATATCGAGAAAGACATATAACAGTATACCTAAATGAGCAAAATAGTATCGAAGTAACGAAGCAAACTATACTTAAACATAAATTGACAAATATAAGGCCAAAATAAAAACGAGGCAATGATAACAATGCTTGAAAATGCATACTAGTAGACAATAATCGAATTACGTACTCTTAGCACAGAAACAAAAAAATAATGATACAGGAAGAGGGAAGAAGACAATTATATCGGATTACAAGAATTAAAAGAAAATGAAAACTACAGCAGCAAAGCAAACTATACTTCAACATCGAGTTACGAGAAGGGAAAAAAAGATGTAAGATAAAGAAAAGATCACAAATGGCCGGAGGAAGCTAAGCCTTGTTGTAATGTATTCGTAATCGCGTGAATAAGTACAACAAGCCCATGTATGGGGGAGTATTGTTTAATGAAAACAGGGTACTATGGCACACCTATAATAAGCTATGGTCCACCTAATTGTTTCTTAGTGCAGGCAGCATTAAGAGGTCTTCCGGCAACGGAGCACCACCAAAAGCAGTTCATATTGCAATGCGAGTCAACCCTAACCTTGCAGACATCACCTGCTGAAGCATACAGTTTTACGAACCCTAAATCGTGGGACGTTAAAAAAAACGACAAAAAGCATACAGTGTGTAAAGATGAACAAAAAAAAACAAAGAGAGGCGACAAGGGCAAGCGCCGACTTCATATTCGTTTTATAAAATGCCCATGTAAGTAGTCTTGATCACGTGGTACGGATGAAGCCAGCGTTTGGGTAAGTGGTGTTGTGTTTTCCGAGCCAAGGTCAATTGTCGGCGAGACCACTGCCTCGAAGAAATGCCAGCTTCAAGGCAAGGCATCATCTTGTGGACATCGACTGTTCTAGTCGACAAGGTATAAGAGCCTTGTCTTGAAGACGATAAAACCGCTGGTCAAAGCATCGGCCACAGTGACGCCTCCTTTCCGAAACTTTTTTTAATTTTCCCAAGGTTCCTTCTACATCTGAACTTGCGACATAAAGCGGCATAATTACGAATTCATAAAAAAAAATTGGCCCCGTATCTACATGTTAATCTGCAAATGTCGTCGAAAGGCGATATATAGTCTTGCGTGTGGAGAGAGTGAACAAGACATTTATTTGATGTTCTGCGCAAGAAAATCGGTGAATGATATTCTGGAGGCGCTGCGTTAGAGTGCCTCGAGCGTGCAGCGGAGGTGAACGAGTGCATCAAGTCACGTCACGCGTGAGACATGAGCGCCATCTGGCAGTTTCCTTAGAAAACAAAGCGCGTGGCCCTGACACCGGTGTGCGCACCCATCTCAGAGGTGATAAGGTGTAGAACGCAAGGCGACGGGTAGGAGCCACCACCGTCTCATCTTAGCAAAGCGTGTGAAACACTCGCCTTTCCGTGCAAGCTTTGCATGTCAGCGCAGCGTGGTAAGCGCTACGGCCCTTAAAATTACTTATGTATGCCTTTTCTAGTAAAAGACGCACATGCAGAATATATACGTGTTGTTATGGTGCCCCAGACATGCGCAATATTTGCTTTTTAAATGACGATTGCACAAGCATGAACGCTCAATCTTGAGCAACATTGGTGGGCGCTGCGGATGGGGTCGGGCGTTCGGGGTATCGGCTGGTGCTGTTTAGAGTATACCCGGTACGTGGTAACGTTAGACAAACAGACAAATGTACAGATAGACAGACAGACGGACGGACAGACAGATGGACAGACGGACAGAACAAAATTTTTGCGTCGAAGGTAAGAAAGACTATCGCCTTTAACAAAAGGAACACAAGCATTGCACCATAGAAAGACAGCAACCTCACGACTAAATTGAAGCCTTATCTAGCAGACACCGCCGCAGAGTAAAGATAATTTGTTCTTTATGAATAGTTAACGCCAAGGCATGCTCATGCGTAATTAAGGTGAACCATTTATACCATTTATATTTGGCCACTCAAGGATGAATGGATGAAAATCTTCACTTGTCAACTGGTGCCTCCAAACAAAAACGCGCTTCTATTGTAAATCGAGACAGGTCTCAATCGGATGTCAGCACTGCCCGCTTCGACTCTCTTCGTTTGTTCTTTCGTTGTTGTTTCTATTTTGTCGCGTTGCAAGTTTTTCGTGCAACGAAGCCCAAAATTTTCTCGTTAATCAGCAAATCATAATAGTTAATTAATTCATAATTTATTTAACGCACCCAGGAACAACCATAAGGTTTTTCCCAGGCAAACACAAAAATAAAACAATAAAAATAAACAATACAATACAGTCTACAGAAAAAAATCAAATAAAAAGAGTAAAAACGAAGAGACAGAAAGAAATCGACGCAAAATGGGAAGAATAAAGGACATGACGAAAATCGTGAAATGACAGCGAAAAATTAAGGGGAATATACTTTCTGAAAAGCGGAAGAGGTTCCGAAGATTCTGTACAGTCTGAAACATTATCCTAATTCAGTGCAAAGCTGAGATAAAAACATTGACAGTGGAATGTGGAAAACATCAAGATCATGAAAGTTAACATTATGTAGACTGTATTCTATGAGCAGTAGGACGGAAGGAGGAGAAAAAAATGAGCGGAAGGGCAGGGAGGTTAGCCAGTTCTTAGACCAGCTGGCTACCCTGTGCTGTGGAGAGAGGTAAGGAGAATAAAGGATGATAGAAAAAAAGATGTTACAAAGAGAGAGAGAGAAAGAGAGAGTGTGCGTGTGCGCGCGCGTGTGGTGTGTGTGTGTGTGCGTGCGTGTGTGTGTGCGTGCGTGTGTGTGTGTACGTGCGTGCGTGTGTGTGTGTGTGTGTGTGTGTGTGTGTGTGTGTGTGTGTGTGTGTGTGTGTGTGTGTGTGTGTGTGTGTGTGTGTGTGTGTGTGTGTGTGTGTGTTGAAAGAATTTGGCAGGTACATGCATTCTCTGTGATGGTTAACTTACGCGGAAACCGAAAATGCACGCAACTGGGAAACAAGGAGCAGGACATCATACCGTGAACTAGTTTTTTATACAGGGGCGGATCCAGCCCCTCATTTTAGAGGGGGGGGGGGGGCGTCTCCTGAAAATTAACACCGGAAAGAGAGGCGTAGTCATGACTTGTTTCTGCTAGTAGAAAAACTCCTTCAAACCTTAATACCATTAATGCAGTTTCTCACTTGTCCTAATTAGTGATATAGGACGTGGACTGCAAGCACTGAAGTAAGTGTGGGGGGGGTGTAGTATTAAACAACTTTGTTATAGTAAACAACTTTATTAACGACGAGGAGGGAAGTGCTGATATAGTCATGGGGGGGGGGGGGGGAATCGCCCTTACACACCTCGCAGGATCCGCCATTGTTTGTATAGAAATAAGAGGTCCGTGCGATTCTTTGGCAGTGAAGTGATCGCAATGATAATAATCTGGCAGTACTAGAACGAGATCTAGAGTCATTTTTACAGCGAAACGATGATTGTAAATGCTCATAATTTTTTTTCTGGACTCGCTCAAGGGCGTCACAGTGCCAGATTTAGCAATGCCATTCGATATCACAGATGCATGATTCAAGCCGAGAAAGACATAAGAAGAAGACGGAACGTTGCCGAATTTCGGGTCTGAAATGAAAGCAAAGGTCGAAACGAACTAGAAAGTGACTGAATGGCAAAAGAACAAGAAAGAAAATATTCTTGTTTTTATGAAGCGCCGGACTTCATCACAGCAGATTTTGTGAGACACTTTTTGCCATATCTAATCAAAGGAGGCGTAAATTCAGGTTTAAATATTTATAGACCCCCAGAATTCTACAAAATGTTCCACATTTACGCACATTAGACATCTGAGCTGCGGTAATAAGATAACCAGTATATGCTACAGCACATGAGAATAGTTTTTGGTGGTTTTACTACGTCATCCCACGCTGCTCACTAATCTAATCTTTTCTCAGATTTCTGGATTACATACACTTTTGGCACCATCTATACACCTGTGCGTTACTGGAAACGGTAACGTATTTCATGCGAACAACGAAGACGAATACATGATTAACAGCAGCAGAACTGCACAGAAAGAGCAAGACACCGCGGAAGGCGTAATCATAAGTTGTACATGTTCATCAGAGCTGAATGTACACTTCGCAAGTGGCGGGTATCGAGAGTCACATTAGATGATTGTGTGCCTGTTTAGAGGGCCCTCAAACAGCATGGGAAAATACCGAGAATGAGTGCACTTGCTCCTGCATGTTGTAGGCCCGTGCGCTCATGCAGTTTTGGGTGCACGTTAAAGAATCCCTGGTGGTCGAAATTTCCGGAGCCCTCCCACGACGGCGTCTCTTATAATCAAATGGTGGTTTTGGGATGTTAAACCGCACATATCAATGAATCGATCATTCGCTCCTGCAGCGTCTCCCGTCTTTTAGGTGCGAATCATGATGTAATCTGTGACGTCACAAGAAAATACGCTCTCGATTAGTGCACACACGAGGGACATCACTCGTGAATATTAGTTTGCTTTGCCGCGCAGTCGCACATCCCTTCTAATTTTGTCTCGCATAATTATCGTGCTCGATCGAATGATATCTCTCTGCGTTTTCGACCGCGTGGCGTGTTGACGAAAAGCGCGAGATCCTGATATAGCTCATCGATTAGTGCTGGCGTTATACACTTGTTGCATGAAGAGATAATCGGCGAAGATGAGATAGCGCTTCCTTATAGGTATAGTGGTAGGTATAGGTATAGCAAATTGATTGATTTAATTGATATGTGGGGTTTAACGTCCCAAAAGCACCATATGATTATGAGAGACGCCGTAGTGGAGGGCTCCGGAAATTTCGACCACCTGGGGTTCTTTAACGTGCACCCAAATCTGAGCACACTGGCCTAGATATAGCGAAGGTGAGAAAGACACTGTCACGTTTAGTTTTGGGGGCCCCCCTTTCAAACTGCAGATAAAAATCTACAACGTTCTTTTATCTCTAATTTAGTTAATATACACGCCATGTGTGTCGTTCTTTCATATCTTTCTCTTATCCATTATCAGTACATTAGGACAGCCACAAACATTTCGTTTAGCCCGCCGTCTGGTCACGGGTGGTACATGCGACCACAGTCGGGTGTGGCGACAATGGTCGTATATACGGAACCAGCGCGCGCGGTTCTTCGGCGGCGGCAGATTGACCCCCTCTGGCGAAAACATTGGGCTCTTCCAGATCGATAAGCGAGCGGAGGCAATGTTCAGCCAGCGCTCCTACTTGAGAAGGCAGCCGCGCCCCAAAACCTTGCGGGACGGCAACGCGAGACGAGGGGGAGACGAGAACGACGTCTTCCTCTATGGCTGCGCTGTGTCTGGACGCGGCATGCACAGGACGACGAGGACAGAGTCATTGCCGCGCGCTTCGTCCTGTGCTAGTTTGAAGGCTTTTATTTATTTATTTATTTATTATTTATTTATTTATTTATTTATTTATTTATTTATTTATTTATTTATACTACTCACAGTGCCTCGCGGCATTACAGGGGCGGGGGGGGGGGGTGTACATACATATAATACAAGAGTAAAGGCAGAATACAAGGAATGTTTGAGCATGGCATACTGCAGTATTCCCCGCCGCGGTGGTCTAGTGCCTAAGGTACTCGGCTGCTGACCCGCAGGTCGCGGGTTCGAATTCCGGCTGCTGCGGCTGCATTTCCGATGGAGGCGGAAATGTTGTAGGCCCGTGTGCTCAGATTTGGGTGCACGTTAAATAACCCCAGGTGGCCGAAATCTCCGGAGCCCTCCACTACGGCGTCTCTCACAATCATATGGTGGTTCTGGGACGTTAAACCCCACATATCAATCAATCGATCATACTGCAGTATTACATTTCAATGCAAATAGCAATCATACAAACTCGAAGTGCGGCCGCGAAGCCGGCGTTATCAGCAAGTGCTTGTATTTGTTCACGCCCGTACTAGTATGTACAGTGTGCAGTGTTGTCTGCAATACACGCCTCCTTTTTGTACTGAAATCTTTTCTATCTTATTTGTCTGCTTTGTCATTTTTTTTCCGACCACGAGCTTCCTTCTTAAAGGTCAAAGCACGCAGACAAATTCT
Source organism: Rhipicephalus annulatus (assembly GCA_013436015.1). Taxonomy (NCBI): domain Eukaryota; kingdom Metazoa; phylum Arthropoda; class Arachnida; order Ixodida; family Ixodidae; genus Rhipicephalus; species Rhipicephalus annulatus. Next base: position 8,747 of record WOVY01014643.1, on the reverse strand, counting down.
AGCTTCTCGGCTATAACTAGAACCACACTTGTTCTGTTATATTAAAACCACCATTGTTCATACGTTCAAGGCTTCTTTTTTTTTCGTTTTGTACGTATAGCGTACTGTTTTAGGGGAGGAAGAAAATTGAAATGAATGGAAGTTACTTTTCTGCAAGAGCGCGGCAGTAAACACAAAATATGGAACAATTATGATAAAGAGAAAGTCAGAGAAAGAGAAATGCTTGGTTTAGGAGAACCGTTAACACTAAAAGTTGGGTGGCTCAAAGTGCGCGCCGATGCGTGCAGTATTTAAAAACTGTGAAGCCTCGTTGGTGCGCGTATTGTCTTAAGGACTTGTTGCGGGCACGTGACCGCACGTCTCTTAACGACAAATGATAAATTATGGCATAGTGGGCACTTTGCAACTGTACTGCAATCATTTTTATTCATTCATTCATTCATTCATTCATTCACTTAATTTTATTTATTGTTCACAAGAAGATATGTACGTACATCAGTTTTGTTATAAAGGCAGGGCCCCATAACTCGCAGAGCAGTTGTGAAGGGGGCCCTTATGTCGTATCCAGTAGGCAGTGGGCACTAGATGTATACGATAGTTAGAAAGGTCCAATATTACGCGCACCGACGTTCATTTGCTCGCACACAGTTCGGGCGTCCACCAAGACACGAGGCCTCGCAGGCGAATGAGTAATAGTAATAATAGTTGTGATTCAACGTCCCAAAACCACGGTATGGGTATGAGAGACGCCTTAGTGTATAGGGCTCCGGAATTTTCAACCTTCGGAGGTTATTTACGTGAACCTAAATCGAAGTAGGCCCCAAGTATTTTCGCCTCCATCGAAAATGCGGCTACCTGGGCCAGGATTCGATCCTACGACCCGCGGGTCAGGAATCGAGCACGTTAACCACTAGGCCGCCACCAGACGGCGTGGCAGGCGAATGAGAAGGCAACGTGAACGAAGCCCTATCACGCATTCGCGTTTAACTTTTGAAGGCGGATCTCGACTGTACTTCATGCATTCCTTTATTTTCTTCGATTTTAAAATAAACTGTCACTTACTATATCGTACGAAGGCTTAAAAATATCAATGACTCAATGACGAAGAATTCAGACGAAGAACAAATGTAGAGAAAAACAATTAAGCTCTATTGGCGAGGTATGTTCTTTGCAAAAGTCATTACGCATCTCCTTTGTTTTACACACACTGCATGCTCTTTATTTCGCAGAAGCGCTTTGTGTTGTTGATTTCGTAGCAGGCCTTCTCGCTGCTTTAACGTGGCTGCTCCCTGCACCTAAATGTGAATCCCGTTTTCTTTTTCGAGCTTTTTCGAGAGGGGGGGGGGGCGTTTTTTTGGGGGGGGGGAGGCAAGCGCACTTTCGCTCACAGTTTGTTTTCTCTTTAGGTGTGGTTCATCGACTAAATAAAACGAAGATTTTACAATGAAAGTGCGCAATATGAGTTCACTTACGACGATAAGTATGGCCCAAGTAAGATAAGGACATACGTTTTCGTGTGCAAGAATGCGCAATTGAATCACGACCAAAGACATCCTGTGAGCCGGTTGAGCCACAGCTGCTCAATACTCACCAAGAGACGACTCGCGATTTTAGCAGTACTTCACACCAGGAGGAAAGAGGTGGAAAGCAGCGTGGAAATGCGACTTCAAGGACATGTCCTACGAGTGACGCTATAGATGTATGAGGTGCCGTTTTATATACACAGGCAACGCTGTGGGTCACCTTTCCTTCGCCTTGGATTATTATTATTATTATTATTATTATTATTATTATTATTATTATTATTATTATTATTATTATTATTATTATTATTATTATTATTATTATTATTATTACTGCTGCTGCTGCTCTCAGAGGCTTACAATTTCCCACAACTTCCCCCACTTAGAAACTGCTGGTTGATTGGTTTACGAAGGTCAACGTCCTAAAGTCTCAGGCTATGCCACCGTAGAGGACTCCATATTTCGATCAGCTGGGGCTCTTCAACGTTCACTTAAACCAAAGTGCACGGCCCCGTCACGGTGTTCTCTAGTAGCTATATAATGTACCCGGTCGCTGACATGCAGGTCGTGGAATCAAATCCCGGCTGCGACGGCTGCATTTTCGACGGAGGAGAAAATTTCGTAGGTCAGTGTGCTCTCAGATTTTGGTGTACGTTAAAGAACACCAGGCGGTTGGAACTTCCGGAGCCCTTCACTGTCTCTCATAATTATATGGTGGTTTTGGGACGTTAAACTTAACATATCAATCAAGCCAAGGCACGCTGATTTGATTTGTGGGGTTTAACGTCCCAAAACCACCATATGATTATGAGAGACGCCGTAGTAGGAGGGCTCCGGAAATTTCGACCACCTGGGGTTCTTTAACGTGCACCCAAATCTGAGTACACGGGCCTAAACAAAGCCAAGGCACGCGGACCCCTAAGCATTTCGCAAATTAAATACCATCTCGATGCATTATTTCACAGTGGCGCTGTAGTAGATTCTGGTGCACGCAACAAGGTCTTTTGCTTGCAAAAATCTCATCCCCTTAGGACATTTTCAAATTAGAAGAGATAACCACCCTTAGCATTCCTTTAGTCAATCACATCTCGAGTCGCCATTTTATCGGTCAAGTCAATCAGAAGTGACGTGCAAATGTTCTAAAAGCAAGTAGGTACTGCTTTTCTAAGCTCACTCTACGAGAAAAGCTCATAGGTGAAACAGGGCAAGGAAGCCTTAGGTGAGGGGGGCAAATGGGGAGAAGCAGGAGGAGATCCGGGAGGTACGCTGCCTTGTTCCGCGCGTGTGCTTTCTCTCATCCAAGTCACGTATGTGGACGGAGTGATGGTCCGAGAAAGACGGATGGGGCGGATCTCGTTTGTGTTTTAAGAGCACGGGGATAAAGATCACGGGTAAGACAGCAAGAAACGAAATGGGGGGGGGGTCGCACCGTTTGCTCAGGCTTCGGGATCTACCGTCACTCAAATCACCCGGAAGATCGGCGGTCTTGCGAACTAGAAAACGGCGAGGGGTCCGGCCAAGATACGCGAAGGCCTGCGATTGTCGTCGCACAGAGGGAAAAGCGGCTCACCACACATGCTCCTTAGGTATACCAATAAGGAGCTTTGTCTGTTGAAGAAAGCGCTCTGAAAATCTATATGACAAAGCAGCTTATTGCGTATAGTTTACGTATTCGGATTTCTGCGTTTATTATCATCGTATACATATATGCACATACTTTGTTTTTCAATTCACAGAACGTGATTGTAAGCAAAAAAGAAAAAATAAAGGAACACAGACTTGTATGTTTCACTCCTAGCATGTCGTAAAACGTTTGTTCGATGTCGAAAACGTCGCGGTGGTTTATAGCGTCTGTTACCGTCCATATTCATATTGCTTTTATTTCATTTGGGAAAATGAAAATTGATAGAAGTTGCAGGGATCCAGTCTGCTAGCTGCAGCAGGCAACACAGTCATTTTCTATTACTTGACAGTAAGCAAGGCCAAATGGGTATTTCTTTAAAAAGACAACGTCACAAAGATATGTTATAGAGTTGTCATAGTTGAGCCGCTGGCGTTTCTATTCATGATGTCCTTCCTGGGTCATTAGAATATATATTACAGGGATGTTTTGTGTCACTTAAGCTACAAAGCATCGGCTTATCATTCGTATTCCGTACGTCTACTATTAGGTGGAACTTTAGCAAAATTACATGATAGAAAGTCTTATTACATTTACTTTGAACGTAAATATGGCGATAAAGACAATTGAACTAGCACTGTTGCCACCATGACACATATGACTGGCTGACCTAAAATCGAAGGAAGAGTAGCTGAAGGAAAACAGTCCTATGATATTTAATTTTGCCGACATCTAACGCAATGTGGTGTTTCGATAGAGTGATGTCTACGCATTAACTAGATATAGGTAATATTTCTGAAGAGCTCTTCTAACACATATTTAGGTGGTATAACCGAAGGTTTCATGTTACTTCTATAGATTGATTTTATATACTGCTTATATACGCCAAATATAAATATAAATACATTACACACACCTTGCAAAAACCAGGAAATCAGCACTGACACGCCTATCGTATTGCTTAAAGAACCCCCTTCCCCCCAAATCAGAAAGTCATCATTGGTTGATTTATTTTTGCAAAACCGTGAATGTTTTTTAGGCGGTGTGCATCGTATACTCCTTTTAAAATAACGCTTTGTCGCCATCAATACAAAACATGCGGAAAGCGGCATGCAGGGTTCTTTGCTTTTGTTTATACTTCCTTTTGTGTATCCGGCGTTTCATATCGATAAGATCCACCGACTGACCTGCACACAAACTAGTACAAATGCCCCGATGGCATTACGGAGGCGCTAGCACTGTGGATGCATCAATAAAAAAAAATGAGAAGGGTCGGGCGGAGAGGAGCATGTAGAAGAGCACGCACCTGCCCTTTTAAAAAGTCCTTATCCTGCTCGCCGGTTCAAAGTGTGCGCTCTTCTTCGCAACCTCGGAGAAAAGAAAGGAAGATTGTTGCATCGTGGTGGTTATTTTTTTTTCTTTCCTGAAAGATATCGCTAAAGACGGGTGACGTACTTTCGGCGTCCTTGCTGAACTCCTTTTCCAACTTACGAAGGAAAAAAATAAAATCAAACAATAACAGGAAAAGCAAAAGCAGACCCTAAAACGGCAAGATGCGAAAGACGCCAGCTTGTAAGAAAAAAAAGGTACCGCAAAAAACGCGAACGAGGAGAATAAGACGGAAAGTGATAGTGTTTCGCCCGATGCATAGAGGAAGGAGGCTGCAGGGTAGCTGAAACATCGCCAAGAACACCGAAAAGAGCGAGGAACGACGGGCAAGAAAGAAAGGAGCTGGTGATAGATGAATAAGTAAACGGAGGCAGTCCCTTAAGAGAGGGCCGTAATAGACGGAAATTAAAGGGAAGAGGCTGCGCGCTCCTCCTATCTTACTTATTTTCATTCGCCCGCTTTTCGTTGGGTGGCGCTGCGCGCGTCGCGTTGCCCGCTCCTCTCTTTTGGGCCCGTTCCTTCGGCGTCGTGCCTCGTCGTTTCTTCTCTTTGCCCGCTCGGCAAACGAAGATTTATTCGCTCGCGCGCCGCGTCGTCTGAGTCGAGGGTAGAAGAACAAGCGGGAGGTCGAGGACGAGAACGAGGAAGAAAGGAAGGAGGGGTTCTCGTTGCGTGCCGTAGCCTTTTTTGCTCGCCTGCCTTCTGCTGTTGCGACCGCTGTGTGTGAACCGTTTTCCTTCTCAGGCTGGCCTCTATGCGTGTATAGGGAGTGCACGCTTGCCCGACTTGTCTGGTGGTCCCTGCTTTAGCTTTCGGATGACGACGGGTATAGTAGACAAGGATGAAGGCTGCGAACTGGTCGCTCCGCACTATAGGAACCGCTTACTCTTCTTGCTCCCTTCTCGTGTCCCTCCAATTTGCGTTGCATCGCGTCGACTCTTAACGCGAGTCTGATAAGACAAGCAAAAAAAAAGGAAGAGTGTGAGCTCACGAAGTGTGGCGGAATTCAATTTCTTTTGAATTCACTTATCCGATAGCCAGGAGCATATGTCGGCTAAATGAAAGTGAGGACTTACTCAGACTCACTCAAAGAAGTATATTTGCACTTAGTACTCATTCCGACTCATATTCACAAAAAAATTACTAAACCGGGCTCAGTGAGACTCAAATGCGACAAAAAATTACTCACCGGAACTCACTCGGACTCACAGCTCGATCAGAATTGTGAGTTACTCTGAGTAAGTCGACTCATGTGTGATTAGCCATACGCAATGATCTTGAGTCACTTAACGTGTAGCTTGATAGCTTAACAGTTCAGTGGTGCGCAAGAGACGCCTTGGCATCTCGGCGTGTTTCTAAAATCAGTCTTATCTAGCACAGCTCATGCATGTTTGATGTCGTTTAAATCTGATAAGGTGACTCCTTTTTTTTATCGAGTGGTCAATACTTCCCAATTTGAAACAACTTGCTTCAGTTTCATTAAGAATAAATGTGATTCACGAGAAACACAAAGATACAAATAAAAATTTATCGACGTTCGTCACTAAACATAGAACTTCGTGACCCGACTTTTTTTTCCTTTTTCTTACTTGTGGATCTCACGCACCTGCGACATGGCCCCCAGCTACAAAACAATTCGTTGGACTTTCCAGCAACCGGGGACACAACGACAATACAAACACACCACGCTCCATACCGTCTCGCCTTCTCATTACCATTCCCTCCGGTGTATAGCGCACCGCAGGCGCGCACAATGGAAGCAATCAAGCTTATTCGCCGCGTATTCGGAATCCGGAGCCGACAAAGCGGCATAAGCGAGCGTCGCATTGTCGACACTTACATAAGTACACACGCACACGCAGGCAGTTACGCTCGGCAAAAAACTCACTTTCACTTCACCATCTGTTCAACACCTGCTCGCCAAAAGTTTGCCGACGCGCCCAACAACCCCGCGCCGCTAATCCACCGACCCGTACTAATCCCCCTGGCGACAGAACCCGCTTTTCCTCCTCCAGTAGAACACCGCACGAACTGTACTCTCTCGCCTCGCTAACGGGGATTTCACTTAGTGCGCCACCGTCGCATAACTTACTTATGGAAGAGGTTTTAAACAGAGCCGCACTACACGGTGATCACCCGGCGTGTCGGGTGTGTATACGTCTCTGTTCTCTACGGCGTCTATGTACTACAGCACGGTCGCTATCCCCCTCCTGTCCCTCCCGTCCACTACTCCAGCGATTTTTTTTATCTTTTTTTTCTACCTCCTCATTTCAGGTTGGTCATGTCCTGTATATCATCACGTATATATGAACATGATTTTCCCTTTTCCCCGCTGCTGCGTTTTTATTTTGATATCCTCGTGGATTATAACACTCGGTACCAGAGAGAGAGGGAGAGAGACATAGAAATGTGGGCCTCGCGAGACAAAAAGCACGGAGGACAAGAGCGAGCTCTATTTCGTTTGCCTGGCTTCCGCGATAGCTTTGTCGCGCGCACAACGCGTCGCATATGTCGCGCCGGCGGGAGTATTCAGCAAACCGCCTAGTTTGCGTTCGCCGCCAGTATAACCCTCGTAGTCACATCCATTGGACAATATCCACGAATCCCTTCCTTCCCCCTCGCAGTCCTCGGCAGCTTCACTGTTTTAACCCATCTCAGCTTCCCTTGCCATCGTCTCCCAATATTCGGCACGCAAGACGGACTGCTGGGTTGTAGGTGTATACAGGGTGTCTCACGTAACTTGAGCCAGAGTTTAAAAAAAATGCCGGAACGCGTAATTACGACGCGACCAAATGCATTTTACTCACCGTTGCCTGGAGTTAGACTATTGTGTTCTCAAATATTGTTTAAATAGATATGTTTAATTAACTAGCTTTTCAAGAAACGAATATAGATAAAAAAATCAATGAGAAAGTTTGATCTGTTAGGTATTAGTATTTTTCTGCTAATTGCAAATGAGCGCGAAATACAAAAAGTACCACATCACAAACCCGCTCGCGTGTCAGTGCGCACGATGATTCTAGTGCTCCCTATAGGGTTCCGCGTACGGACGACACCTCGAACCGGTTCATGACAGCGATAAGCAGTCACAGTGGTTATCATTTTTTTGTGACCGATAGGAAAACGTGTTCATCGTAAAGTCACCACCATCGTTGCGGCCCTGCCGAGACAGCACAATGGGGCAAATGCTATGGTCGTTCGTACGCGGAACGTTAGGGAGCACTAGAATCATAGCACAGAAAAGCAAGATATTAAAGGGATTAAAAATGGAGCAGGTTAAAGATGACCGAACACGAAAAATAGTCTGACTAACTCAAGGCAACGGTGAGCAACATGCGTTTGGTCGCGTCGTAATTACGTGTTCCGGCATATTTTTAAACTATGGCTCAAGTTACGTGGGACGCCCTGTATCCTTCAGCCGTTGTGCTGGCGCCGAGATCGATTTCGTGCTCGCAGCGAGGCTCTCCTTCCCTCTCCACCCATTCACATTCTCTCTCTCAATCCCGAGAAGACCTGCCTGTTATCGAGTGAGCCCAAACTGGTGACCTTTACGATGTCCTTGATAGGCACGCTAAATAAAAACACCAAATGGGTTGGGGTTATCGAAGCATATTCGTCGGAGGTACATGTTCTCTGTGAAAACGTTATAAATCAGTGTGAAAAAAAGCAGCACCAAGCATTCATTATTAAATCTTGTCGCCAAATTGCGGTAATGGACGAATACCATAGCGGTATTTAGGTGTGTCGGACAAGCGAGAAAGTTGAGAGATAACCACACTGGTTGAATGCGATAATGAACTAAAACACAATGTATGCTGAAAAGAATCTGACGTGCATTGTTTAATGTGCACCGGTAGGTACGCTTTTCTCTTTGTTCTATGATTTGCGACCTCATCCATGAAGCAAGTTCATCAGTTTTTGAGCTTACTATGATAAATTAGGTGTTTCTACAATTACCGTTATTCACCAATAAGTTGGTGTATTGAAACCATGCGTAGTCATATCTTGTTTAACAAAAGCTAACCTGTCCATAACAGATCTTGGAGGGGCGCTCTGAAATTCAAGGCGTAATCATCCCCAGCATTTCCTTTTTGAGGCCTCTCTTGTTCACAGCATCACTAATAATTTGATTCACCAATGTATCATAAATAAGACAATTATATATGGCAGATCCAAAAAATGATGCACGTACGTTTCTTTCTCGTTGTCTGTAG
>WOVY01014642.1:0-14389 GCA_013436015.1 Rhipicephalus annulatus | reverse complement strand
CCGAAGCATTTGGCCGAGTACAAAAAATACCGCAACGCACTTACATCAGACTTAAAAAAGGCTAAACGAGATATTATCAGAAAAAATTTCAGAACATATGTGATAACCCAAGAAGGGTCTGGGAAACAGTGGATGCCTTACTGGGAGAAGAAAGCAAGATATGACATCACAGAAATGCAAGAGGGAAACGTGGTGCTGCGTGGCGAGAACCTAGCCAATGCTATAAATCGTCATTTCGTCAATGCGGGCGCGTACAGTGGCTTTTCTGAAAGCGAAGATGACTCGTGTTTCGAAGAAACAACAGCTATGCAGAATTCAATCTTTATGCTTCCTACTGACAGTGCTGAGATAGCTAACCTAATAAAAAAACTTAAGAGCAATGTGACGCCAGGTATAGACGAAATCACTGCAGCTGAACTAAAGTTGATATGTCCGCTAATATCCGAGGCGCTTGCTTACATAGTAATCTTGTACTGAAAACAGGCGTGTTTCCGGCACAGTTAAAAGTTGCAAGGGTAACCCCAATTTACAAAGGAGGTGGCATTAATAATATGTCAAATTATAGACCCGTTCAGTACTTTCGACATTATCAAAGGTTTTTGAAGGCGTTATTCACGTCAGGTTGTTATCCTTTTTCAATAAGTATGGCATCATCACAACATGTCAGTATGGTTTTCAGAAAAATAAGTCTACTGAACAAGCGTTAACGATTATTAAAGATCAAATAATTACAAATATGGAAAATAAGAAATTTACGCTTGGTTTATTTTTGGACTTAAAAAAAGCCTTTGATTCAATACATTATGATATATTGTTACGGAAACTATCACGGTACGGCATACGTGGGGTCACCCTTAAGCTATTACAAAACTATTTGCATAACCGGTATCAACTAGTACAAATGAAGACAGCTACATCAAGTCGGCTTCAGTTGACCCAGGAGTTCCGCAGGGTTCTATACTGGGTCCTTTGCTCTTTTTGCTTTATGTTAATGATATTGTATGTATACCCGCCTCACCACAGCTTATTATGTATGCAGACGACACAAATGTATTTTTCACATCAGATCACTTAGAATACTAGAAAAAAATGTAAATGAATATATGACGTCACTCTCAAACTGGCTTAAACAAAACAAGCTACAGTTAAATGCCAAGAAGACGACATATATCATATTTCGCCCAATAAATAAACATGTTAAATATGACAAAAGAAGCTTTGACGGGAACATCATAAAACGAGAAAAAAACATCAAAAATTTCTTGGGGTATGGTTCAGTGAAGATTAACGTGGAATGTCCACGTTAATCATTTAGTTAGGCAACTTGCGGGAACGGTAGGATGCCTGTACAGAATTGGTTCCCTCATTCCTCAGTGGCTGAAGAAAAAATTGTACAATGCCCTATTCTATTCGAGACTTTGTTACGGCGTACTAGTATGGGGTACCACAACAGCGAAAAATTATAACAAACTTATAATGCTACAAAAGAAAATACTTCGCTGTTATGAAAATTACCAGGGTAGAATAGACCGTTTGCGCACTTCAGTGCTCTTTGATAAAACATGAAATCTTAAAGGCAAACCAAATATATTATTTTTAAACTGCTTCAAGAGGTACACAAAATAAGTGGTATAAAACAAAAAGAAAATGACCAACGTTATCCTGCAAGAAGAAACTTGCAGCGTTTACCGAGAACCAGGACAAATTACGGAAAGCAAACACTGCATTACCAATCAACGCGAATAGTAAATGAATTCCAAAATGGCTTGCAGTTTGACGTCAGTCTAGGGACATTTAAAAACAAGTTAAAGAAATTTTGATCAAAAAAGAAATAACTTATCATCACTAATCTATATTGTGTAAAAAGAGTAGGTAGAATGTTAATGTTAAGAAAGTAGTAGTTCATTGTGGCATACGATGCCATCCATTTTTGTTCCTGCATCTGTATTATGCTAAGTGTATTATGTGTTGCTTGTTTTTTATTCCTGTATTTCTTTTGTTAGCGCTCATGTGGTACATGACATGTTAGAGTTTTTGTTGCTTGTTTGTATCTGCAAAAAAAAAAAAAAAAAAGTGCATCTGTGACGAACTACAGGTGCAGAGGCCTTTGTCAGGCGTATGAAACGCCTTTTGCTTCTGTATCCTTTTTCTTGCCTTTCAAGAATAAAATAATTAATACTAGACTTTACTATTACTACTAAGGTCATTACACGCATAACGTAGTTTGGAACTCGCGTGTGGCTTCGAATAATCATTCTGATATGTGAGGCTTTAAGAAGTTTTGCTCCTTGACATATCGTCTCTCAAACTACTGAGGACTAAACAGTTTGGCCCCTGACAGTTGCTCCCGAAAGGATGAATCGCTAATCCTTTAGGGAGTAATGGTTGTGCAAGGCAGTCACCCCAAAAAAAGGACAAACCACGGACCCCTTTTTCGTCTTTTTCGGCTTAGCGTTCTCACCTCTATCGAAAATGCAGCCGCCGCAGCCGGGATTTGATTCTGCGACCTGCGCGTCAGCAGCTCAGTACCTTAGCCACTAGACCACACCGCCGCAGGGCTAACGCCTCAAATGCCCCACACACGTTTCCAGCGCCACGCGCGTTCTTGTAGCCAATTTATCAACGTTGCTATCATGCGCTAAGCACTGCCGTCATGCCATGGCCGCCGCAGAGCGAGCTAAGAGCAAACTCGTCTTCCCGAGAAGCTCGGGTCACCCGGCATAGCCCCAGAATCTGTATCAGCAGCTTTCGCACTCCAGTGCACAATAAGGGTCATTACGACTCGCTAATCACTGATAACGATGATTACGGTTTTTGGCATTGGAATAAGAACTATTGAAAACTGACATCGTAAGTGCCGGTTTGTAGAAGTAGTATTTACTGATTGGACAAAATATGGACATGTCTGTGCCTTAATCTCGCTCGTGACAGCCACACAAGTGAAGAAAACGTAAAATATTCGTTATCTTCTTTAGCGTCACTATATTTCGGAGATTGGAGCCGCGTATTGAGGCACCTGCCATTTATAATAAACCCTGTGCGCGATGAACAAAAAGCCCGTCAAGGTTTCCAAATGCTAAATATGTATTTTAATGGGGTCTCTTGTGTATTATAGACTTTGTTGACGTAAGCCCGCCGCGCTAACATTTAAAGTCCTCAATGCCCATCTATAATTCATGAGGTGCATGAACTTCCATAATTCTTTTTTTGAAAGTCAGCCCCCGCACCGTCATCAAAGGTAGAAGTAAGAAGGAGAGACAAATTTGAATGGAAAAGGAGGGTTGTCGTCTGTGCGCCCTGATTCGGTATAAGTTTCTCAGGATGTACGCAGCAGGGCTAACCGAGTTGGAGTGTAAAAGACACATCAAAATTTTCGACAGGCAATCGTCATTGCATGCTCGTCACAATTGTCGTATGTCCTAGAGTACACAGTGATAGAAAGACAACTTGTCGATTCTGCGTGGACGTACTTTAAATTGACGTTTTCTTCTTATTTTTGTGCTATAGGAAAACTTGTTCGTCATGCGCGCACCTACATTTCGTATATATAATGCTAGAGTGATGATTTATTGATTTCTCGACCTTCGAATCGCGTCATTCACGTTATTATACCGACTACGTGCAGGACGTTAACATTGATGCCGTCAGCTGTCATTGATGTCAAAATACGCGTCATATGACGAACATTTTGTGTATGGCAAAGTAATGGGACATCAACTATTTAATCACAATGACTCCTTGTATGTATGTCCAGACATGCGTGATATGCGTGTCATGTGTTCGCGCCAAGATTTGAACTGCAAGTTGGCATTTTCACATTATGCAAATTTTTGTTTACATCGAAGTAAAAAAAAACACGCGAAAGTTTACAGTGCGTGTAGTGACCGAGTTATTGCCATGTTTGTGACAATGTACTACATCACATATATGACATGATAATCGTGCCTTGACGTGTCATTTGAACTACTTATACGCGAATTCCATACCATGCTATGTTTGGTGTGCATGGAGCCCATAAATTAGTTATGAAAGCGCCAAGGCCACAATGATATAGTTCTTCCTTTTGCGAATTGGCGACGTACGGACTAAGGGTACATAAGACAACTCGTGCCCCTGCGACGTTGCTTGGCCACTTCGCAGGTGCTCTTGCTGCTGCCCATTGAGTAAACTTGAGCGCAATGAAGTGAGAGTGCATTCAAACCGCTCACTCGTAGTGAGGTGACGTCGCGTCCGTAAGATAACGTGCGAACCTGCGCAGCCGCTTACTTTGGTGATACTTTTGCTGCTGCTCCTTGTGGGGATAGACTAGCTAAAGTCTTATCCTACGAAGCGACCAGGAAGGAACGCGACAATCTACACTGCCGTCACGCACAAAGACAGATTTACCGGGTTTGTCGACTGAAAGGAGTTCATTGAAATCGGAAAGTACAACACGTATAGGATTTTCTACCATAAATATGTCACACGTAATTTCAAGAAACTCGCAATAGCCATTATATTGAGTGAAAGACGTATACCGTAAGGTAAGGTTTGTCAGGTGGTTCTGCTAACATTATGAAATGTAACAAGATATGTGCGCTAGTGTCTAGGAGAAAATTTCAAGCATTCAGATTTGCTTATCTTTATTATCACCTTTGTGTTTTTTGTATTTGGAGAGTAAATTATACCTGTCCTAATTTGTCGAAGCGCAAGTGTTCTGATGACGCTCAAAAACATGGAAGCACTCCTTCGGAGTAAGTAAGAGAAGGAAGACTATGATTATAATCTTGATTTGACCGCATAAATGTCTGACGGCCCCTGCGACACTCCGAGTTCAAGAATATTTTCTCTATTCAGAACTATTCCCTCAAACTTTGCAGTTTTTGGGCAGTAACAAGTAAGTAAAACACATCAGAACAGGAGACAAGGGTCCCTAACCTTGTAAAAAAATCAACGTATACAGTTAGCACGCGTTTAGCTTATCTATCCTTGGTGTATGCAAAGAACCAACTTCCTTTCGTCGCATAGTTTCGCAATCTGCACAGCTGCTTTATTAGGGACCTAAGGGGGCCACATGTACTGCGCACCACATGTGAAAAATTCAAATAATACCTGTCGCTTGGCTCGTCAAAGTATCTCTGGCAGACATGAGGCTTCTTGTCAACTCTCCTGATTGTCTTCCACACCACAGTTACCACTTTTTCTTTCTGCCGTACATCTTTTTCTCCTACATTGTCGCAGCCGCCAGTTGAAAGCCTGCAATCACAGCCACACTTCACTCCCCTACTCACATCGTGTACTTCAGTCATCGGCAACTAGAAAACCCACTCCCCAGCTTCCGGTCTCCGCGGGGAACCATTCTCTGGACAACCGGAGGCCGCAATTGACGGAGTGCGTTAAAGAAGCCGCCGGCTGGTTCACTCCGAGGCTTAAATTCACAGTTCTTTTGGAAAGCCTGAGTACGATCTTGCGTCCAATCTAGAAACTTGCGCGCGGCATGGACTGAAGAGACGAGAAATGGTAGTGGGGCAGAAGCTTGTTTGTTATTCAACTGTTCGAATGTACGCCTTGTCGACGGCACAGCGCTGAGCACCAATAAAGGCTCCAGACAAATATTGCCACGAAGGCATAACACTTTCAGAGATCGAAGGTTGTCACTACAAGACGAAGAGATTGACATCTTCAGAGAACAATGGGTACGGTAACAGCTGAGGCAAGCCTAACCTTAGCAGCTTTGGTCAAACTCATGGGGCGGAGTACTCCTTTGGAAGAAACCAGCAGGCACAGCTCTTCTTCACAGTATTGGTCTTGGAGGGCTTATACGCACACAACAAAAGAACAAGAAACTACACTGTCAGATCAGAGATTTATACAGGGTATCAAAATTCCACAAACTTATATCCGACATTACATGCAGGGTGCAGAAAAGCTCGAACGGCATACGTTGACAAACAACGAGGATCTTGAATACTGCGAGATTCACGGATGCTTCACCGCACTGGGTCAACGCAAAAGAAAAAATGGTTGCGGTTGTCGTGAACAGAAGAGGTAAGATAATGGCCTGTGCTTCGGTTTCTCAAGCAACCATCACAGAACAGCAGATGTTGTCATTGTCATTGCTATAAGGGAAGGCATGGAGCGCTACGCTCCACTGAATATTATCACAAATTCTCAGGCCTTATGTAGAAATTATCAGAAAGGAAAAATCGTTGCCCCGGCACACTGGACACTTACCCAAAGTAGCAGAGAGTTGGACATGAACTATACCCCGACACTCACTTGGGCCCCGAGACACCAGGGTGTTACTGGGAACCTCAATTCAGATGAGGTGGCTCGAAATTTCACTAATTACCGAGCGGCCGATGGCAACACCATGAAGGACCCGTCACCCAGCGATCCCAGTTACAAAGTGATCCGGCAATAATAAAGAGATTTGCGGATACATTACCTAGCACCTCACAAGAAGCTTTCGGCCATGGATTCTTCGACGTTACGCCGACTTCGAACTAACACATAAATAAAGAGCCACAGATTGCATACATACTACGTCACAGCATACATAAACATACCCGTGGTGTGGAATCACACCGACGCTCAACCACATCATGTGGGAATGTACGCCATACACCAAAGAATGGGAAATAGACAACCCCACAAAGATGTGGGAGGCGATGCTGTCTAGCCATGCCTTTGGGGATCAGCTGAGGCTAGTCAGGGGGAGAGAGAATAAAATGAGGAAAAGGCAGAGAGGTTAACCAGAAATTGGAGCATCCGGTTTGCTACCTTGCACTAAGGGAAGGTAGAATGGGGAAGAAAGATGGGAAATAACGCGAAGGACGGAATAGACGCGCGAGAACTAGAAAAAATTGAGCTAGGATGATGTAGCCTATACAATAGGCCACTACCACGCGAAAACCTCAATAAGGTCTTCACTGGTTTTCTGTGCAAAGACTGATAATGTAACCTTTCAAGCACTTATTGTTCTGACAAAGGTCCTTCGTCAATGCGAGCTAACGCAGTACCTAGCTGCCGTCTTTGCACGCTATAACGAGGGAAGTGACAGAGAACGTGTTCTATCGTTTCATCACTGCCGTAATGAACGCAAGCAGCACTGTATTCCATGCCTATTCAGAAACCGAAAACTTTGGTGAAACCAAAACCAAGCCACGAGAGGCAAAGCTAATCAGGAGGGCTGAAAAGATGGCCAGAGCCAGGGGTGCTCTGAAAGAGAGGCCTGACCATGCGGCTTTGCCCTGTTTTTAGTCGTAACGAAGTGTTTTCCACAAAGAAACTATTGCCCTTCTCCTTTCAGTCGCAGCGAAGGGTGAGATTTATGAAAACGGCAGTAGTGACGATGTCACGTGATATAACAGTAATTAAAGCTTAAATAATGGGAATCAAGGAACCCTTGATGAGAAAATAACTCAGTAAGACAGAGGTGGGAAGCTTCGTTTCTTGTGCGCAATGCTTGAATAACTGTCTTGATTTCCTCAGGAGATGCTATGATTTGTTTAATGTATGAGTTCGTATTTTAGAACACAAGTTTTGCTAGTGATAATGAAAGTTATCATGCCTTCATTTTCACCACATTATAAAAATATTAGGAAATAGGTTAAAGGCGTCTCGATTATAAGCAAAATTCTACAATACCAATTACCAAAATACCTTCAACGGTTAATAAAGGTTCCGGTTAATTAAATTTCGTACCTTTACAGCATCTAGGTCATAAGTCGAAATATCAGGGACGTCAAGCTTTTTTACGCGTCATACGCCTTATTTTGATCATCGGTATACTGCGAAAAAAAGAAGCGTTTGCGTGATATTAAGGTTTGAAATTTGAAAGTTTGTCGCAAAGATTCTAGGAGGCACTGTGCTGAAAAATTCTAAGATAGCCATCAGTTTAACCAGCTCCTAGACTAAACAGTTGATTCTATTGTGGTATTTCAGAGCGCACAGTCTACGACAAAATTTAACAGGAAAACTAAGATCTACATCTTTTGAGGGGGCAACTATCTCGAACAGATCTCCCTTAGCGAAAGTCGTACATAAACTAGTAGGTCTCGTATTGTTCTTGGCTTAAGACGCTGTCTCCTAATGCAGAAGTGATACACAGAGGATACATTAGTGGAGATAATACCACTTTCTACTGGTAAGGGCATAGAAAAGAAGACAACTGAAATTGCCACAAGGCGTTAGGGCAGCGGTTCTATACATGCTTAATGGGAGATAGAGTAAGTCTATGAAGTCTAAAGGCTCCGACGATCATTTCCCATTTCGAAGATATGTAATAAGAGCGATATATATAACTGGGTAACGGGGGTCTAGCTAGAAGCAAAAACCTCGTTACCCATGTGTCAACGAACTGGGCTGCACGCGGAGAAGTGCATCTTCGACTGGCATATTGATACACAGACGAAAAGTGCGGCTGGTATCGACATGCGCATCTGATGCTCCATTAAGAGGACTACTGGTGCCACCCTCGTCGACGTCATCGAGTGCATCTGGTATAAGAACCGTCTCTGCAGCTGACTGGGCCAGTGGCTACGATGGAGGCACAATGGACGTACATTCAATAAATATATTTTTTGTTCTTTGTATAAGTGGGAGACAGCCGTTCAGTTTACTGCTAGAAAAGCGATATCATGTTTCTTTTTCTTTGACCATGCGCAAGATCACTGGCTTGAAACATACTTGCTAGGTATCATTCTTTTATTCACTCATTGATTTGTCGTGGTAACGAAGAAAACCCATGTCCCAACGCTGCAGAAATGCCTAAGCCCTTATTTTATGATGGAAATTGAAATGGCTTTCAAAACTAGTAGCCTGAAGTTCAATAAAACGACGCAAAATCGGAAATCAATTAAAACGAAACTGGACAGCCTTTCATCTACTGTGTGCAACTACACATCAGGAGTTGATGGCCTGCAGGAAAGTGTTATCATCTAGTTTTAAAGGGCGACATTTTCGAGAATAGAAATACAAAAAAGACAATATTTACGCAGATTCGGGGGCAGGGGGTGGGAGAGAACTCGAGTCATTAGAAGAAGTTACCCACAAAATACTTCACATTGCCATGAGTGTTCATCAATACCTTGAGTGTTCTTCATAATACCTTGAGGCAGTTTGTTGACATAGGCAACTCGGACTGCGCACTGACTTCCGATAACGGTTAAGATAGCGTTAGTGCCCTGAATGAAGACCGCTCGACGGGGGTCGTCTGGAGCCTTTCTGTTTTTCTTCATACAAAGGAAAGAAGTGTACTTTGAAGGGCTCTTATTTTAAACGCAATAATAATGCGATCTAAACACTAATCACGCCAAGGAAAGTGTGACAAAGTCATTACAACGGCTGCTCTCACTCTCACTCTCTCTTCCTCTCTCTCTCTCTCTCTCTCTTTATATATATATATATATATTCGTTTGTGTGTTTGTTTGTTTGTTTGTTTATTAACCAGTAGCCATGACGGCGAGTGTGGAACAATCTGTATCTACCTGTTCGGCGTCATGTAGCGCATGAAGCCATTACGAGCTGGTAGACTACCGGTACTTCCTCATATACTTCCTGAAAGCACCGAATTCCAGAACAAGACCCTGGCTATGAAGGGAAAAAAGAAATGCATATTTAAAGGATCATTTTCTTTTTAGACACAATGTTATTGATATCTTACAGACAAACATGCCAAGGAAATTATAGAGGAAGCTTTTTTATCTAATCGCCATGTAAATGTGAAAAAGAAAAAAAGAACATTGGAATCTGACAGCCCTCTGATCTTCGCCTATGTGCGAAAGTGGTCGCTCTGTGCGTTTTTATGTCCGCGTGTCATCCGACTTCAAGAGACAAAAGTTCAGTCGTGGCAGCTGCTGTATAGTAAGCCACGCACAAACATGGGACTCATCGTTTCGCAAGCTCAGCTCACTGTCGGAAGTAAAAGATACTAATGGCCCAGCAGAAGATGACACCGCTTGTCGTAGTCTTTAGTGATAAAATCTACTTCATGCAGACAGGTAGACAGCTACAACCATGACATTAAGACCCTTCTTTTTAACTGTTAGGCATATATAATGGTTCTCGTCATCAGGTGGCACAGGATGAAGAGTGTCCGTTAGGTGGTGGCAACTGAACAAGACCCTACTGTTTTCACCGACATCAGCCGACTTAAATGATTCCTAATCGGAAAGCCTAGTTACGCTTGATAAGTTTGGTTTACTGATCACAATAATGGTACACATATTGGTGAACACAATGTACCAGAAGTCAGCAATGCTTGACCTGAGTCGCCGCGTATTTCACTGAAAAATTGCTTTGTTCCGCACCTTTTTTCTACAATAATAATAACATTAATAATAATAATAATAATAATAATAATAATAATAATAATAATAATATAGTAATAATATTAATAGTATTAATAATAATAATAATAGATGGTGTTTAGCGTGCCTAAACCGCCATAAGATGATAAGAGACGCCGCTGTAGAGGTTTTCGGAAATTTCTACCACCTGGAGTTCATTAAAGTGCAGCTCAATCGAAGCACATGACTCAAAAGCGTTTTAGCCTCCATCGAATATGCGCCTGCCGCGGTCCAAATTTCATACCGTGACCTACGAGTCACCAGCGAAGTGCCTTAGCCACTAGAACACCATGGCGGGTGGGACTTCTGTTGTAGAAGGTTCTGGTTGGTGTGCCATTATCTACTCAAGAGCTATCAGTACCAGACTCGGAACGTCCAGTACTTTTTGGCTGGCTGTGCGGGCGTGTTGTTCAACAACATGCGAATAGTATTCACTGTGATAATATGTGGTGCGCGGCAGAAAAACCGAAACTGAAAGTGTCGTACGGTGCACAGTGCGTTTCTGACTGCGCGTTTGTGCCGTGCGGCTACGGAAGGTGACCGAACACTTCCAACTTATCACTGAAGTGTGACAGTTTAATCGCTTAGGTATTTTGTGCTGTTCCCCCGATCAGGCCTGCGTATAAGATCTGCTAAAGTGCATATGGTTTGCCTTTCTCCCGGTGAGCTCGTGTCTTCCTCGTCACTTGGCCTGAGTGAAAGGTTTAGTTCGTGGCGTGGACTCGAGCCTATCTCTGCCCGAAGTTTTAGAGATGTTTTCTATAACAGGCGCGGTAGCATTTATTCGTTGTTTCCGTAGCTTTGGCAGCAAAAAGATTCCAACAGAGTCAGTGATCGTTAAATTTTACTGGTACTACTAGACCAACAGAGATCAAAACGTGGCCACTGATATATCGAGTCAAACCGTTATTTCCTCGCCCACTGCAGTGCCATAAATGCTGGCGTTTGTGGCATAGCATAAAGAGTTGCCGATCAGTAGAGCGGTGTTAAATGTGTGCAGGAGAACACAACTCTGAAGAATGCACAGCTCAGGAAAGGTCTTGCTGTCTTTGTGGCGGCCTTAACCTATATGATGACAGCACACGCCTTGCGAGAGCTCAGGAGATCAAGATTATGGAAATAATTGACCAAAAACGTTGTTCAAGACGCGAGGTTCGAATTGTATCACAGGGCACTCTCGTGCGTACGCTGTTACTGCGATCCGTAGTAACCATGTCATGGACTCGTCACTCTCAGAAGTGTTGTAGAAACAATGTCAAAGTTATCAGAGAATCTCTTTGTGACGCTCATGGAGTCATTCGCTCAAATAGTAAATGCAGGAATTACTCAAGTCCTCATGAATGTTAGTCACTCAGATGTAGCGCCTATGCTTTTTTTTCAGCTAAATAGGTGAATACAGGATCTCTAGAAACAGGGCCTTCTAAACTCAGTCACACAATAACACCTGTTGAAGAAGTAAATTCATCAAGAGCTGGTCCATCGCACAGCGGCCGCAGAATAATCCCCGTTTAACATTTGGATTAGAGCTCTCATTTTGGTTCGCTGGACTCATAAATAGAATTCGACTCAAGAAAAATGAAATGGTGGGCGTCGCCTCGAAAACATGAATCTCATGTGATTCCTAAAGGGAAAAGTAAAATATATCAGGAAAAAATAGCATCAAAAAAGGATTCTTGAAAATAGCTTATTGCAGAAGGCAGTGAATGCCGCCGATAAATCCTCAAAACAGGTGGATTACCAATTTTACAGTGAATTTGCCGGTCAACTTTTTCCGCAACTACTGGCTTATTTGGCTTTGTAATCAGCGTTCCCCAGATGTTACAGTGTTGCAAGAAACTTGGCTCTCTAAAGAGAAAAGTTTTCTTCATAAAAATCTACCAAACATTTCGCTTAGACCACCCCTCTGAAGTTGGTGGTTTAGCATTGTTTATCTCTTCGAAAATTGCTCATCGAGTGAGAGTTACAGGTGAAACAATGAATAAGAAAGTGAAATTTCAACGTTGTACACCTCTCTTCCGGGATACGTTCCCTTTTTGTTAGTAAACGCTTATTTTCCGTGACGTGTTCAAAATTCTAGTGTTTTAGTGTTTAAATACCGTAATTTCGTCTTGCAGAAAAAAACACAACTGTAGTGTTAGACTTCAATTCTCATCACACTTCGTGGGATTCAGAGAAGATATGAGTGGAAAGCATCTGTGGATTTCGTTGCTAAAAATAATTTAACATGCATTAACCAGCCAACCTCCTCGTTTGTGTGCTATCATTCTCATTCTGCGGTTGATCTCACTTTCTGTTGTCTTAGCCTCTGTATTTCTACGTGGTCTACTGTGACCTCAGGTACAAATAGCGACCATTTTCATATATTGTTAGAGCTACTATGGCCCGTGACTTCAGTAATCGGGCAGCCTCTTTCTCACATCAATCTCAATACATTGGAACAGACACTGCGTGTGACTTTGTCAAAATGAATCGAGTAAAATGAAGAATGGGATGTTATCAACTTCAATGATGTTATAAAACAATCTCTAAATAGATATTTAAACAGTTCAGCTCCTTAAACAACGTCCTTTGAATAATTGGTAGAACTCTGATTGTTCACAATATTACGGGCTAATAGAAGCAGCGTGGCGAAAACAGCTCAATAATCAGTGCCCTAGAAACTGCAGCGATTATAAATACGTGGCTGCAGTTTTTAGGAGAACAGTTACGGCTGCGAACAATAACTATGATAGCCAACGTTCCGTGTATTTTTCAAAACCTGGTCACAGCAAATCACTTTTCAACTTTTTTAAGGCCGAAAAAGTAATCCCACCACCATTAAACCTCAAATCAATAGTCTCGATGCAAAGCAAGTTGCCAAATTTTCTAGAAAGTATTGCTCAAAGGATGGTAAGTCACTTCACGGCTGCTTCCTTTTACCACTCACCGTGTCATGTTAAACGCGATGCCTTCGAGGCGATTACAGCGTCGGAAATAACACAAGTAGTGAAAAATATTGCCCAATTATGCTCCTGATCCTGAAGAATTAACTTCATTGGTAATAAAAATAATCCATAAAATATCACCTCGGAATTCACTTGCAATAGTTAACCACCTCATTAGACATTCGTAGATCCTGCGCGAATGAAGAATCGCGAAAACACTTCCTTTATTTAAAAAAAAATAAAACACGGAGCTGGCTTTGCTTGGGATAACCTTAGGCCTGTTTCACTGACATCTAATCTTGAAAAAGTAATCGAAAGGATTCTACACATTAGGATAGACAACTCGGTTGGACAAAAACACAATTTTAAGACCATATCGAATTGGATTCAGGCGTGGCTGCTCCGTTTGGCGTGCCCATGTGGATTTGGAAAGCAAATTATAACTAGCTCGTTAAAGAAACAGGTTGCCGCGTTAGTATCTCTATAAATATGCAAAAGATCATTATAGTGTGGAACACGTTAAACTATAAATTCGCTAAAGCACGTAGGTTGACCAATATACTTCGTGGAATAGATTTACTCCTTTTAAAGACAGAAAATTTATTGCTCTCAATCTGGCGTGTCTTCTTGAAAGTTAAACAAACTACAGATGTTCCCCAACGTTCGGTTACTGTCACCATTTTTATTATTGTTTTATTGCACACGATTACAGTACATGGTGAACAGGTGTATGTATGCGCTGATGACATTGCATTTTGTGCTACAGCTGCAGATATACATACACTATATAGGTGCTACAGTTTTGTATGAACGCTCTGAACACATGATTAGGCGACATTATTCTATCATTAAACATCTGGAAAAGTGCAATCATATTTTCCTGATGAGTTTTCCAGTGCAGATTTCCGTACTTTACAGACAGGACTTTATACCACAGATGAAACGGTTAAAATCTTAGGAGTGACTTATATTGAAAACCTAAATTGAAGTTTGCACATAGAAAACATGGAAGCTAAAGGAGCAAGAGCGCTTGGGATGCTTCGTAGCCTCTGCAATAAACGATCTGGTTTACATGATGATGTACTGGTCATGATATATTGTATGTACATTCACACGATATTGAAGTTTCGCTGG